>CM045060.1:22432922-22452922 GCA_024542945.1 allo-octoploid hybrid of Carassius auratus x Cyprinus carpio | reverse complement strand
AATCTACAGTCACACCAAATGAATATATTAGGGGTCGGAAATGTCTGGCATAAAGTGTAATGTAAAACACCGATGTGCATGGGGGTAGGGTGGGTATTGTGGGGAGGGCGGGGGGCTCAAGCCCCTGTCCTTTATATCACAGATGCTAAAGTGTCCTTTCAGTCCAATCTAGTTGCCCCCCTGTCCTACGATTTCTACCGTGATTGTGCCCTTGTAACGCCACTACTCCCCTGCCCCTCAGGAGTCTGTGCACACCACTAATGTAAAGTCTTGGTTTAGAATAATGCCTTTCACTAAAATGCCAATCTGAATTTATTGAAATGCAGGAAGATACTGATGTGTTTAATTACAGAAATATTTTTTTCAATTTCTTCTCATATGTGCCATATCTATTTCATGATTATCACAGCGTATTCTCTCAGCATGATGAATTTTATAACATGTTAACTGTATCACAAAATAGTTTTATTTTTCTTTAATGATAGTGCCTACTGATTAAAAAATAAATAAACAGAGGAATTCATAAATTAATATAGCTATCAAAAAAAACAATCCATAATTTATTTGTTTATTCATAAAGCTTAAATTAATCAATAGTGGTAGTAATTCAAGTGTAATGTGTAATTAAACAGAATAATTAAACAGAGATATTAAATAATTACAGTTACAGTTACAGTTCTTCATTTGTATTAGGTTTGCCAGTTTGATTATTTCTGATGACTTTAACCATTAGATCTGAAATGCTTTCTGTAACAGCAGGTAACTGCTTGCAGAGACTATACTGAAATGATTGGATTGTGCCTATATACAGCACTTGTCAAATTTTTGGAAACTTTATGATTTTTAAATGTTTTAATTAATTATCTTAAGCTTACCAATGCTGCATTTATATGCTCAAAAATAAAGTAAAAACACTAATATTGTGAAATAGTATTACCATTTAAAATTAATTCTATTGTTATATAATTTAAAATGTAATTTATTTGCAAGCAGGAATTTCAGCATCATTACTCCAGTCTTCAGTGTCACATGATCCTTCAGAAATCACTCTAATACAGTATGCTGATTTGCTGCTTAAGAAACATTTCTGATTATTATTAGTGTTGAATATAGAGCTGCTTGGATTTTTGCAAAAAGTATCATATAATCACAGCTATTCATGAAGAATGTTGTTTGAGACATTTTCTGCTCTGTATTTTATTCATTTTCCTCCATGTTTCTTCACACACTCATGTAAATAAAGTAAAGCAGTCCTGCTGATTGATGGCTGTGCAAATTAATGAATGGTTCGGCAAAATCTCTGACATATTTCTGACTTTTACAGTTTATATATTGCCCACCCCCACTGTGAAAGACAAAGCTGTCAAAACATTTCACTGTGGCTGAATAGTATTGCATCACTGATATTATCTGATTTGAAGGCTCATTGTTCCTTTTTCGCTTCTGGAAAAGTCTTCAACATTCAGAACCTTATAGATCTCAGTTATGACAGAGCTGCCCAATCTACAATTAAGGCTCTTCTTTTACCTCTGGTCTTTATAACGCACAGTCTTCAATACGTCTGGACTTATGCGTCCACCGTTGAGTTGGGAGTGTTGGGAGCGGTGAGCCCTTGGAGGAAAGAACTCTGCCCAGCTTTTAAGACTTTAATGAACCTTTGAAAGGTGGGATCAGAAGAGAAGAGCCCAGGGGCTTATCAAAGAGAAGAGGATTTCAGCATGATCATCCGTCTCAAAGCTGTGGATCTTCTGCAGACCAAAAACAGCCACTGTCTGCACCCACACACTCACTTGCACAGCCCAGTCCCTGCTATGAAATCATTCTACAGATTTTTGTGCAAGATATTGATATATATGGTTTACCATGGTTGTGGGTTATAGGTGTGGGGGGGAGGGGTTTGTGGATAGTTTGAATAAATGAATCAGGTTTGAAACCATAATATACTATAGGAGATAAAAAGCATCTGTGAAACAAGCTATGTCAAACTGATCATGAATATGAGTTTCCATTTATGTCCAACTAACAAACTAGGAATTGTCTTCTCACTTGGCCATCATGAAAACATTTGAAAATAAATGGCAGCGACTTTAGCAACTTGTTAGGTAGCAACCTAAATATGGTTAGAAGCATCATGGCATCATAAACATTTCCATAGAACATGAGTTCATTGTGAAATTATTTTATCTATCTATCTATCTATCTATCTATCTATCTATCTATCTATCTATCTATCTATCTATCTATCTATCTATCTGTCTGTCTATCTGTCTGTCTGTCTGTCATAACACAATAGGGACACATCTAATAATTATTTTGAGCCAATTGATCTGTCAGTTTTTTTTTTAAATCAGAACAAAATGGCAGAATTTATTTTGTATTTTATGAAAAGTGTGTGTTTTTCATTTCAGCATTATAGTGCATTAAGTTTCTGTAAGACTTGTCACCTATTCAGTGCAATTAGCTTTACTAAATAATTGTTTATTGTGATTATTTTTAATAGTACATAAGTCAATATGTCTTGCCTTATAAACAGCCTCTTGTGGCCTATTATTTTTATAAAATGGCAGAAATACAGCAAAAGGATATACTGCATTAATGTTCAATAAATAATTGTGTGTATTGAAAACTAATAATCTCTAAATAAATAAATAAACAAAAACATACCAGACAGTATTCATCAATGGTAAGATAGTTAAAGGGATACGCGAATCCAAAATGAAATTTTGTCATTAATCACTTACCCCCATGTCGTTCCAAACCCATAAAAGCTTTGTTCGTCTTTGGAACACAATTAAAGATATTTTGGATGAAAACCGGGAGGCCTGTGACTGTCCCATAGACTGCCAAGTAAATAACAGTGTCAAGGTCCATAAAAGGTATGAAAGTCGTCATCAGAATAGTCCATCAGCCATCAGACGTGCAATGTGGGTTATATGAAGCAACGGGAACACTTTTTGTAAGCGAAGAAAACAAAAAAAAAAAGACTTTATTCATATAATTATATAAAATAATTCCTTTGTCAACAGTCCCCTTTGTGTCTCTCCATATCACTGTTTGCTGCATATGCTCTTCTGTATCATCCGTGCCACAAGGATGCGCATTTTTCTTTTAAAACAAAGCTAAATACACATAGAAGCAGCACATCCTTGTGGCGCAGATGATACAGAAGAGCATTGTTTTAATAAAGTCATTCTTTTTGTTTTCTTCGCTTATAAAAAGTGTTCCCGTCACTTCTTATTACTCAGATTGCACGTCTGATGGCAGATGGAGTATTCTGACGATGACTTTCATATCTTTTATGGACCTTGACACTGTTATTTACTTGGCAGTCTATGGGACAGTCACAGGCTTCCCGGTTTTCATCCAAAATATCTTAAATTTTGTTCCAAAGACGAACAAAGCTTTTATGGGTTTGGAACGACATGGGGGTAAGTGATTAATGACAAAATTTCATTTTGGGGTGGAGTATCCCTTTAAGGTTGCCGAGCTATAATTGTATAAATATATTAAATCAACTGCAGTCACACACTCTTAGAAAAACAGGTACACATCTGACAGCGGGGCGGTACCCTACAAAACCTGAAAGGTACACATCTGTGTACCTTATTTACCCTTAAATGGTATATATTAGTACTTTAAAAGTGTATATTACTACCTAAAGTGTACATATTAGTACTTTCTAAAAGTCTCTCACACCAGTGACAGTTCTGTTGTAATGATCAGACATTACATCTGTCTTTTTTATTAGTGTATGTGTGTTTGTAATCTGCTTTATACTCAAGGTTTTGATACATTTAAGTTTGTTAAATATTTAAAATATTAAATACCTCGCATTTCTGGCCTGTGATGCAGAGATTTGCTGCTGTCATTCTGTGATTTTGAGAAGTTTCTGTTGTTTTGTTACTCAAAAGATGCAATTTTCACATGGCTACAAATGAGATGCTCCAGCAAATTGTCTGGAGCACTTGAAGTTTTATAGACATAATTTTAAGGTCAACCCGTCCCCTGTTTCTGCCAAGGGTAGAGCACAATGCAGACTTAATTGCCGTTCAAAGATAAGAAATACAGATGGTACTTCGAAAGCTTTTAGCAGTAGCTGCTCAGCACTGAACATTATGTTCTATACATAACTCTACTGACAAAAAGAGTTCCTGTTTATTTTCCTATGTACTGTGACCTTGTGGATGAATGGTGTGACCTTTAAATAACTTTAAATGCATGAACAGATCCACAGTTCTTATCTCCACCAGCTGCAGCAGTGACCAAGACTGCTGGTCAATAAAGCGAGGCCTTCAATTGATCTGTTTCAATGTACTACATTTATTGCACAGCAAATTGTACAACATTGAAAACTTTTGGTTAGTATGTGGAAACGGTTTGTAAACTTTGTGGTCAGAATTTCTTTAAATCCCAAAGTAATAAGTAATGTATAATTCACAAACAGTGAAATTTAGCCACAAGCGGCAATTATCGGGGTCCAAGCACAAATGCCTGTCACGGTCACGCCAGGCTCTTTCACCACTCAACGGATCCAATCAGCCAAATACTAACTAGACACACCTGTTCATCATCAGCTCATTACTCTCCCAGCACTATAAAAGCACACACTTCCCGTGGTCTCATTATGTTTACATGGACAACAATAATCTGATATTAACACAATACTCTGATTAAGAATCTACCATGTAAACAGAGATTTTTGATTACCTTAAAGGGGTCATATGATGCATTTTTTAAAGATCATTATTTTGTGTATTTGGTTTAACAGAATGTTGACATGCTTTAATGTTCAAAAAACACATTATTTTCAAAATACTGTACATTATTGTAGGTCCTCTATGCCCCGCCTCTCTCAAACAAGTGGTTTTCTACAAAGTCCTTCCTTCCGACAAGCACAGTCTGCTCTGATTGGTCAACTGACCCAGTGCATTGTGATTGGCCGAACACCGCAAGCACTCATCAGAAATGTAACGCCCCTTTCCATAATTGCGAGCTTAATCTTTAAAAATAAATGTAAAGATGGTTAATAATGTCCTTAGTTTTACCATCAGTTCAAGCCTGAAAGGGGAACAGAGTAGCGTGACAGAAACAGTGATGAAGCTCGTATGTGTTTGCAGTACACGAGCCATGGACGTTAAGACAGCTGACTCTGTGATGTGACCTGGTCTCTCTCACACACATACTGTACACACACGCGCGCACACACACACACACACACACACACACACACACACACACACACACACACACATACATACATGACATGCAAAACTCCGCATTTGACCAGTCAATAGCAAATACTTAAACTTTTAACCAAACATACTTACAGTGGCTGATTCAGAAGCGCCAGATTGTCGTAGCAAAGTCAGAATTACCTCCTCTGCTAGGTTCACGAAACGTTCGTCCATAAAATGCGTTGCTGTTCTGTTGTAAGTAATCTTAAAGATTCCTAAATGCATCTACTTTCGGAAGGCCAAATAAAGTGCTTTTACTTTTGCCTAGATGCACACAGCATTTCCCTGACATGCTGCATCAACACTAACTGCAGTTACTGAAACCATGCCTTCTTTCTTTGCGTGAACATTTGGGCGGCATTACGCAAATATTTCCACATAGTGACGTAGAGATGTGTGGGCGTGTTTGAATGAGCAATTTAAGGAGGGTGTGGCAGAGTCTTAACTTCGTTAAAGAATATCTCTTTGGATTTGAGACTTTACTCTTTGCAACTTTACAGATCTTCTTCTTGCACAAAGAACTTGTAACACTCCAAAGAGAAAGGAAAAAATGAAATCGCATCATATGACCCCTTTAAAGATTTTGTCAACTTAATTTCATTATGTTCAATCTACTTAAATTTTCTAAAATTTAAATTGACTTTATAATTTTGTGATTCCTGACAGGGCAATGGATTTGTTGTCCCCTGCTTTAGGTGGGTGAACTAGAAATTGGTGCACCTCAGTGTTCATAAGCTAAATTATTTGAATTTCAAACACACTTTTCCTTATTGTGATCGATATTTATAAGACAGACTGTGGTTGGTCTCTGGGCATGCCATTTGTATGTGATGACTGTGAATGAACAGCAGAATGTTTCTAACATCACAGTAATTTACTGCTCTTGTTTTACTGTGAATTCACATTATAAAGTTGTCTTTAACTGTGCCACTGTGAGAAATCTAGATGATTACTACTATAATTGTTTTGAAGTAACTATAATGGTGATTGGTGTTCCCATATTTTTGGGCTCTTTGACCTTGCATATTCATATTCAAATTTCTGATCTAGTCATGTCAGAAGTATGAGAAATGAAACCATTTGTCAAAATGATGATATGCTAGAATATGAAAAATTTATTGCCTGACTTTAAGATAGTCAAACTATTATTTTCTGTTCAAGGGGGCAGCTGTGACCTAATGGTTAGAGAGTTGGACTTGTTACCCGAAGGTTGCAGGTTCAAGTCTCAGTGCTGGCAGGAATTGTAGGTGGGTGGGAGTGAATGAACAGCTCTCTCTTCCACCCTCAATACTCATGGCTGAAGTACCCTTGAGCAAGGCACTGAACCCCCATTTGCTCCCCGGGCGCTGGATATATAGCTGCCCACTGCTCCGGGTGTGTGTTCACTTCTCACTGCTGTGTGTGTGCTCTTGGATGGGTTAAATGCAGAGCACCATGAACACTTTCAAGAACATGAACATTTTATTTTAGTATTATTTAATCTTGAAGATTAATCAATAACTTTTTTTCATATTCATAACTTTTTGTGGATGGATCTTTCACAGCAGATACGTCTTTGAAAGATGTGACATCAATACTCGACATACAGAACACAACAATGGTAACACTCAACAAATAAAAAAACAACACTTACAACATAAAGCAGCAATGCAAAATAATAATAATAAAAAAAATAAAAAAATAAATAAATAAATAAAAACACAAACTGCTTAAATGGAACCAAAAACAAGTTCAATAGCACAAATGAAGCCAAAAAGAATTTACTCTACAGCATGATCTATGCATGCTGCATTGCATGCTTGGTGCCTGCAGAGTATGCACAGTATGATGTTGTTTGTTTACAATAAATTTCTGAGAGTGCAGTTAGATACAAGGGAAGTCCCACTGTTAATTACTGTGAAAGTAATGCAATTATTAACCTGGAAAGGATGCATTGCCTACAACATTAGCCTAAAATTTAATTTCATGTTGACATTAATATAACATATATATCATTTATTTGGTTTAAAAAAAACTAAAATGTTCTTGGCTCTCACACTGACATTTGTCTATTTGATTCAGTGTTTTTTTGTTATTTGTGGCAGCAGTCATTGAGCGTGTGTCTTCAGTCATCTGTGACCTTGTCAGCTGTCCTGCCCTTCTTTCCATATTTTGATTTCACCTCTAAATCATCTCCAAAAACCACACAATTCCTTTTGCTCTTTCCTCCTCATTCTTCATGTTTCCTCCTGAGCACACCCACCCACTACCATTCAGTGCACTGCTATGCCATCTGTCAGCATAGAAGCTGGTAAAAAAAAAATATATATATATATATCCTAACTCTATTTCGGAGAGGGGAATAAATGGAGTGTGTCATGGTCAAACTGAGTTTTGGCAGAAAACACAAATTTTGCTGACATGCATGCATCTCTCTCTCTCTCTCTCTCGTCATTTCCGGTGCGAGCGTGAGTGTGCAGAGCGTGTGGGTGAGAGTTCTTCGGTGAGATTGAGTTTCTTTTCCTTTTTTTCTAAGCTACTTTTGCTTCTGTCTGCCAGAGTTTAACTTAGGTTTGCGTAAGGTGTTCAGGAAGCGCAGTCTTCCAGCGCGCGCTGGTTGACGATGGCGTCTTCAGAGCGCGTGAGTTTTGAGCGGCTTTCTCGCCGGCATGGAATCAAGATCGCGCCGGTAATGAACTGCTCAGTTGAAGACTGCAGTTTAGCGGTCGGACAGATTGTTGGACACGACAGTATAATGTCAGCATCTCGAATGAATAGTGCTGTGGTGATCTTTTTGGATAACGTTGAGAAAGTAAACAGGGTGGTGGAAAATGGAATTTCTATTCAGGATACGTTTACGCCAGTAATTCCTCTAGTCCAACCTGCAAAAAAGATAATTTTGTCCAATGTTCCCCCGTTTATAAAAGATGACTTGTTGATAGCAGAATTGTCTAGACATGGAAAAATTGTTTCACAAATGAGGAAAGTTCCGCTAGGCTGTAAGTCACCTTTACTTAAACACGTAGTCTCTTTTAGACGGCAAATCTTTATGGTTCTTAAAAGTGAAGTCGAGGATCTAAGTTTGGCATTCAAATTCAAAATTGATGGCTTTGACTATGTTGTGTATGCAAGTTCTGAGACTATGAAATGCTTTAAGTGTGGATCAGAGAGCCACATTCGTAGTTCGTGTCGGGTACAGAGCGCGGATGACAGCACTCATGTCGAGGCTGATGAAGAGGTTGTAGATGCGGGTGTCAGTGGTTCGGCTGAAGCTGATCAGGCTGAAGGTGCGTCTGCTGTACCAGAGGCAGGAGCGAGTACTGCTGCAGAGGGAGAACCCGAGCTGATAGAGGAGGAAACGGTGATTGATGCTGTTAAAGCAGCTAAACGGGTGACTGGAGAAGAAATTATTACAGATTATGTGGGCGATGAAGCACTGTTTAAGACACCTCCTGTTAAGAGAAAAAGAAACAAAGCAAAGATGAGGAATGAAAAGTCAAAACAATGGTCTGAAACACAGGTTGATGAATGTGATGATGTTGAAAGTAGTCCTGTTGAAGATTCTGACAGTGAAACTCAGGAAATTAAGAGTAGAAGGAATACAAGTAGTGATTATTCTTTTGATAAAGTCAAATCTTTTCTACAAAGATCAAAAAATGTGAAAAATGTGCAGGTTACAGACTCTTTTCCTGATCGTAAAATGTTTGTTGATTCTGTTGTGATGTTGATGAGGAGTGAGGGTGAAGAAAAGTTCACCGTTCAAGAAGTATATAGATTAAGGAAAATTATTGCTAAACTAAGATCAGAACTTCAGGCAGAGGATGGGTTTGAAACAATGTAGTTCTCTCTGTCTTTACATGTTGAAAGCTGCTTTGTGTGTAATCCTTCTCTCATTCTTCTTGATGAGTGTGGTGAGAATAGGCTCTCTTAATATTAATGGTGCACGAGATGCTTATAAAAGGGCATTGTTATTTGAATTAATAAGACAAAAGAAAATTGATGTGATGTTTATTCAGGGGACACACAGTGATGTGTTAAATGAAACTGATTGGAGGAGAGAATGGGAAGGGGTGGTGGTGTGCTCTCACATGAGTTCTTCTAGAGGAGGGGTAGCTGTGCTTTTTGCTACACATTTCACTCCTGTTTCTTTTGAAGTGAAGCAAGAAATTGCTGGTAGACTAATTTTTGTACGTGCACAGTTTGAAAAATTTAATGTGGTGTTTATTAATGTATATGCCCCTAATAGTGGTAATGAGAGAGTTTGTTTTCTTAATAATCTTAATGAAATTTTGCAGAGCTGTAATTCAGATGAATATGTGTTTTTAGGTGGGGATTTTAATTGTACTGAGAATTGTGTACTAGATCGAAATCATGTTGAACCCCATACAGCTTCCAGTCGTACCATGCGCACCTTGATTGAAACCCATAAACTGTGTGACATATGGAGACGTTTAAACGGAAATGATAAACAATATACATGGTTGCATGCTCGGGAGAATTTTATTTCTTTGGCCAGATTAGATAGATTCTACTGTTTTAAATATCATTTTAATATTGTCAAAAGCTGTGTAATTAGTCCTTCTGGATTTTCTGATCATGCTATTGTTATTTGTAAAGTGTTTATATCAAATATAAGGTCAAAGAGTGCCTACTGGCATTTTAATGTATCTTTGTTGAGTGATGCAAAGTTTAAAGAGGTTTTTCGCTTTTTTTGGAAGGAATTTAAATTAAAGAAAAAGTGTTTTATCAATTTAAAACAATGGTGGGATGTTGGAAAAGTTGAAACCAAGTTATTATGTCAACAGTATACTTTCAATGTCTCTAAAAATATCACACAAAAAATGAAAGAACTTGAAGAGGAAATTGTAGAGGTGCAAACAATATTGGAGTCCACTGGAGGACAAAATGGTGTTGATGTTCTCAAGTCCAAAAGGATGGTTCTTGCAAACCTGCTAGGCGTGAAAGCAAAAGGTGCATTGGTTAGGTCACGCTACCAAAATTTAACACAAATGGATGCCCCATCCAAATTCTTTTTTAATTTGGAAAGAAAGAATGGCCAGAGTAGATACATTCACTCCTTGCGATCGGAGAACGGGCAAGAGCTTACAGTGCTGTCTGAAATAAGACAAAGGGCTGTAAAGTTTTATAAGGATCTGTATGGGAGTGAATATAAACATGATGAAGAAATGTCTTCCAGTTTTTATCAAGGTTTACCGAAGCTTCCAAAAAAGTCAAAGGAGGCACTAGAGAAGCCTTTGTGTGCACAAGAGCTTTGGAAAGCACTGCAGACTATGGAGAGTGGAAAAGCTCCAGGAATTGATGGGCTCCCGACTGAGTTTTATAAAGCCTTTTGGGAGGTGTTGGGTGAGGATTTTTTGGATGTTCTCAATGAGAGCATAGCTGAAGGTCTCTTACCAGTGAGCTGTAGGAGAGCTGTGATCACTCTCCTACCCAAGAAAGGTGACCTTCAGGAAATTAAGAACTGGAGACCAGTGAGCTTGTTGTGCTCCGATTTGAAAATTTTTTCTAAAACTCTGGCAAATAGATTAAGAGAAGTGATGGGGGACATTATACATCCTGACCAGACGTATTGTGTGCCGGGCAGGTGCATTTCTGATAACATTTTTCTTGTTCGAGATGTAATGGAGGTTGCTGGCCTTTTGGGCATTGATTTAGGACTCATCTCCATTGATCAAGAAAAAGCTTTTGATAGGGTTGAGCACCAGTATCTTTGGAACACCCTTGATGTTTTTGGTTTTGGTCCAGGTTTTATTGGAGTAATCAAAGTGTTATATAAAGACATTGAAAGTATGCTAAAAATCAATGGTGGTTTGTCCGCCCCTTTTAGTGTTAACAGGGGCATCAGACAAGGTTGTGCACTCTCTGGAATGCTGTACTCCCTAGCAATTGAACCATTATTAAACAAATTACGGTCTAATATAGAAGGTTTACTGTTACCTAACGTTAATCTGCAACACCAGATATCAGCTTATGCTGATGACGTAATGATAATGGTCAATGGGCAGAATGACATAAATACTCTGGTAAAAATAATTCAAGAGTTTGGGAATGTATCTGCTGCTAAAATAAATTGGAGTAAGAGTGATGCCTTAATTGTTGGAAAATGGGAGAAGGGGCCACCTTTATTACCGGGTGGGTTAACTTGGAAAAAAGGAGGTCTTAAATATCTAGGTGTGTTTATTGGAGATGCTGTCACACAGGAAAAGAACTGGTTTGGGGTGATCGAAAAAATAGAGGGTAGGCTAAAAAAATGGAAGTGGATTCATCCACAACTTTCTTTTAGAGGACGTGTTTTAATAATTAACAACTTGGCTGCTTCAACATTGTGGCACAGACTGGTATGTGTAGACCCTCCTTCCGGTCTGCTTTCAAGATTACAAGCAATGCTGGTAGACTTTTTTTGGGATCGGCTTCACTGGGTCCCTCAAAGCATACTTTTCCTGCCTTTGGATGAAGGAGGTCAAGGTCTGGTGCATCTGTTCAGTAGACTTGGAACTTTTCGCCTGCAGTTTATCCAGAGACTGCTAACTGGGCCTGAAGATCTAGTCTGGAGGAAAGTGGCTCAGAACATATTACAGAGGATTGATGGACTTGGACTTGACAGTACTCTGGTATTTACGGATCACAAACAACTGAATTTCAAAGGACTTCCTTCATTTTATCATGGATTATTTAAGATGTGGGGACTTTTCAGTATTATCAGGGTTTGTAAAACAGAGTCATTGTTTTGGTTACTTGAGGAGCCTTTGGTTAAAGGATCTCGTTTTGACTTGTCAAATGAGTGTTTGCCAGGTCTATCATTAAGACTTTGTGGCTCTGGTTTGGTAAAGTTAAGGAACTTAATTGATGTGGCTGGGCCTCATTTAAGTGATGCTCTTGCCCTGGCCGACATTTTAGGTCAGAGATCCGTACGCCAAACTGAATTTATTTTAAAACTCTGGAAAAAAAGATTAACAGAGGAGGAAATAACTATGTTACAAAGCTTTGCTGATGGAAGTTTGATTCCAGATACAAAAGATCCTTTTCCCAAAGTTGCCATTTCTCCTGATATGAGAGGTATGTCTAGCATACTGCTAGATATAGAAGGTCTAAAAGATCTGGACCTGAGTTTTGCTGGAGGAAAAGAGCTTTATAGGTGTTTTGTTAAAATTTTGAATAAAGGGGCATTAAACCAGAAAAAAGACACTAGTTGGCGAGAAAAATGTGGTTTAAGAGAGGAAGACAAGCCGGTTTGGAGGGTGCTATACAAACCACCATTGAATAAGCAGTCTGGTGACCTGCAGTGGCGTATCTTACATGGGGCTATAGCGGTGAACGCCTTTGTCTCTGTTATTAACTCAGATGTTGTTGATAAATGTGTGTTTTGTGGGATAAGAGAGACTGTTTTTCATTGCTTTACAGAATGTTTTCGACTGGGACCGATCTTTGCCTTGTTAAAGGGCTTATTTTTAAGATTTCAGGAAAACTTCTCTACTAATGCCTTTATTTTAGGATTGAGATATTGTCAGAAGCAGAGAATAAAGTGGCAGCTGATCAACTTTATTGTTGGACAAGCAAAATTTGCAATATATGTTACAAGGAGAAACAGAATTGAAAACAGACCAAATCAAGATGCTGTAATTCTTTTTAAAGCTTTTTTAAGGGCTCGGGTGAGTGTTGAATTTAAGTATTATCAACTAATGAATGATTTGGAGTCTTTTGAATTACAGTGGTGTTTTAATAATATTATTTGTGTTGTAATTGATGGAGAATTAATTTTTGATATGTTGTTAATTTGAGGTTGGGGTATATGTTTTGATTTGTTTTGGTCTAAGTTGTTTTGTAATGTTTTTTTTAATATCTATGTATAATAAAGGTGTATGAAATCTCTCTCTCTCTCTCTCTCTCTCTCTCTCTCTCTCTCTCTCTCACTTCCCTCTCTGGTGTGGGTGTGTTGTGTCTAGTGGTGATCCCAAAGGTTCCCTTTCCAATATAACATATGTATCATGATAATCAGCAAATGCTCCTTATGTGTAGAAAACAATTTTATATTTGTTCAGTGTCCACCGTCACGCTGTGTCAGGCTGTGAAGTAACACATGTGCTTTGTGTGGTAGACAGAGTGTGCTGAAATGAGACAAGTGTGAAATAGAGCCTTCACCTTGTGCGTGCTGGAGAGAGAGAGAGAGAGGAGAGAGAGAGAGAGAGAGAGAGAGAGAGAGAGAGAGAGAGAGGAGAGAAGAGAGAGAGAGAGAGAGAGAGAGAGAGAGAGGAGAGAGAGACGGAGAGAGAGAGAGAGAGAGTAGAGAGAGAGAAGAGAGAGATAGAGACTTTTAGTTTTTCTTTATTTAACAATTATAACATTACCAATAAAACAGTATTTACAAAATACATAAATTTACATCAATATACAAAAAATCTCATACATTCATGTGTAAATTTCCATCTTCTAAATCACATAAAACCGCATTCAAGCCCAGTATGTTTAAAAACATCAAGATCTCCAACCATTTATAATATGTAACTCAACAGTAAGCCGGGCAGATAAAAGTCCTTTTAAAGTCATGTTAACATCAGTAGAAACACCCCCATTCATCCTTTCTTTCCTTGTTAGCCATATAGCTAACTTTGCTTGACCATATAAAAAATTAATTAAGACATCAGTTTTTCTATTTTGATATTTATACTTCGGGCCATAAATAAACCCGTTTAAAGTAAATTCAAAATTCAAATTTTTACTCCAATCTTCCAACAATAAAAACATTGGCTTCAATCTTTCACACTGCAAAAATAAATGATACATATCTTCATGTTCAAAACAAAAAGGACATTCATCCCTTACAGTTGGATCAATATGTGCCCTGTGTCTATTAGTAGCTATTATTCCGTGTATTATACGCCACTGGAGATCACCGGTTCTCTTATCAATAGGACGTTTATATAGAGTCCTCCAACTACCTTTAGGTGATCCATCTAACCCATCTATCCCTTGCCATTTAGAGTCTAAAACATCTTTTAAAGACTCATAATGCATTACTTTTACACAAGTATAATACAACGCTCTCTTTCCTATATCAGCAAACAAATTAAGCTCTGGAGTTTTAAAACTCAACAGCTTTCCTTCATCTCCTGCCCTTGTCTCCACAGCTGCACTTACCCCTAAATTTGGAAATTCAACCATCTCATTAATATATTGTGGTTTTGTTTCCTCGTCTTTCAATAACTCTGTAAATGTTGATGGTATTACAGATAAGAATTCAGTCCTTAATCTTTCAGCAAAACGAAGTGATTTAATGCCAAGCTTTGCTGCCATATCCTTTGAAGACATCCATTCACTCTTAGTCCAAAGATGAGAAACTTTTATAAACTGGGCCTTCACCATAGCAGCTTGCATTGAATGAGAGTTCAAGATGTTTATAGGTAAAGCAGGATTATAAAGAAGAGGTTCTTCTTTAATCCATGATCCTCTTACAATTCCTTCTTCTCGTACAACTTTCAAAGCATTCCATGATTTTAGAACGGACTTATAAAAAGGAGTTATTTCAACTAATACAGTATCATTTAAATTTATTAAAAACAATTGTCGGTCTAATCCCAGTTGTCCTCCTCTCCTCAAAAGACCACAAGCCACATGAGCCCAGCTAACGTCTTTCCCATACAGAAGTCTCTGGGCAGCTTGTAGTCTAAAAGCAGCAATCCTACAGCCAATATCAATTAATCCTTGCCCCCCTTCATTCAGAGGTAGGTAGAGTACAGCAGGTCTCAGCCAATGCTGACCGGTCCAAAAGAAGTCAACAAGACATTTCTGAATGTCCTTTATGACAGCAGCAGGGGGGTCCAATACAGCCATTTTATGCCACAATGTTGAAGCAACAAGATTATTGACTATCAGGACCCTACCCCTGTAGGAGAGCTGAGGAATTAACCATTTCCAATTGGATAACCGGAGACGCACTTTTTCCAGTAATCCTTCCCAGTTCTTTTCCTTATAAACCTTAGAACCTAAAAACACTCCTAAAAACTTAAAACCATCTTTTCTCCAAGTGACATTATTTGGCAGCTGTGGGACATTAGATCTTTCTGAACCACACCATAAGGCTTCACTTTTTGTCCAATTTATTTTTGCTGATGATGCTCTTCCATAACATTTAAAATTTTCTAAAACTATTTTAATATCTTCACTGTTTCTAATTATTACAGTTATGTCATCAGCATAAGCGGATAATTTCACATTATTTAAAATATTTGACCCCTCAATGTGTAAACCTGTCAACTGTTCTCTCAATTTACACAATAGTGGTTCAATTACAAGGCTATAGAGTTGCCCTGAAAGAGGGCACCCTTGCCTTATTCCTCTTTTTACTTTAATAGGAACACTTAATCCACCATCAATTTTGACCATACATTCAGCTTCATTATACAATAAATTAACCCATGAGATAAAACCATTTCCAAAACCATAAGCCTTAAGTAAATCAAACAAATAAGCATGTTCAACTCTGTCGAACGCCTTCTCTTGATCAAGAGATATTAAACCCAAATCATAATCCTTGCACATTGCATAATCTATTACATCTCTCATTAAAAAAAGGTTATCTTTAATACATCGCCCCTTTACACAATATGATTGTTCTTTCATGATTAAAACACTCATATAATTATTTAATCTATTGGCAATACATTTCGAAAAGATTTTATAATCTATACACATTAATGCAACAGGTCTCCAATTCTTCAAACAATACAAATCACCTTTCTTCGGTAACAAAGACAACACTGCCCTGTTACAACTCTTAGGTAAAGACCCAGTCTGTATTGAACTTAAAAGCATTTCAAAATAATCTTTTCCAATCACATTCCAGAAATGTTTATAAAATTCAGATGGAAACCCATCAAGACCTGGAGCTTTCTCAGATGATAAATCATGTACAGCTTTTGACACTTCTTGAAAAGTAACTGGTAAATCAATAACCTCCTGTTGTTCAGGCGTCAACTTTTTAAGGCATGAAAATAATTCATCTCTACAATTAGAATCTGTGACATTATCGGCATATAAATCAGAGTAGAAATCAACAGCAATTCTTCTCATTTCATAAGAATCATAAGTAACAACACCATCATCTTTTTTAAACCAACCATCAATTTTCCTTGATTATTCTTTCGTTCTAAATTGAAGAAGTATTTTGTAGGTCCATCAATGTCCCTCTTTTGGATAAAACGTGCCCTAACAAGGGCAGCTTTCACTTTATCATACAATAAATTATTCAACTGAAGCTTTTTCTCAGAAAGGGCAGTTTCCAATTGAAGTCCATTCCTCGCCATCATTTTTTCTTCTATGTCAGAAATCTCATTCTCCAAGTCTTGTATTCTGATCTTTAATGTCCTTTTTGAATAAGATGAGTATTGCTGACAGAAAACTCTAATTTGCACTTTTCCAATGTCCCACCATTGTTTAATATCACCATAATTTCCTTTTTGCTTTCGCCATATTTCCCAAAACAATTTAAAATTCTCACAAAAAACATTATCTTGTAAAAGCTTATTATTAAAATACCAATACAAACTCCTTTTACTTTCTTTCAACATGACAAAGTCCATTGTTATCATTTTGTGATCTTAAATTATATTTGGAATAATATTAACATTACCCACTCGGTTTCTTGAATCGCGAGAAATATAAAAACGATCCAATCTAGCAGCATGAACTCTACCATCTGTGACTTTTACCCAAGTGTATTGTTTAAGCAATGGGTTTTTCATTCTCCAAATATCTTCAAGATTTAAAATTTTTACCATATTAGATAATACACAGGCCGATTTCTGGTGAGGTTCTTCAGCATTTCTATCTATATTAAAATTCAAGGTGCAGTTCCAGTCTCCTGCCATTATAATTATATCTCCTAAACTAAGAGTTTTTAAAACACGACCTAATTTCTCGAATAAAAGAACCCTTTCTGTTCCCCCATTAGGAGCATATATATTAACAAAAAGAAAAAGAAAATTTTGTATTTCAACTCTTACTAAAAGTAGTCTTCCAGGTTCTATATCATATGTAGATACAATTTTTATTTTTAAAGTTGGATTAAAAAGAATCGCAACTCCTGCACTAACATTAGAGCCGTGACTTAAAACATATTCTCCCTTCCACCACAAACCCCATTCAGACTCGTTACTCGCATTACTATGGGTTTCTTGAAGAAAACCTACTGTAATATTCTTAATATTAAAGTATTCTGAAACTAAAGCCTGCTTTTTCCTATCCCTCAAACCATTCACATTAAGAGAACCTATTTTGAGATACTCCATGAAAAAGAAAGAATAGAAAGAAAAGCAGGAAAGAAGAAAAAACACACACAAAAGCATGTATAAAGCCATACTGTCTATTTAGCTTTACCTCGAACTCTTCTTTCATTCACATTCTTTCTATCCTGTCTAATCGTCGTTATGTACTTCTTAAGCCTATAGCGTTTCTGTTGGGATAACACAGTATGATTGTACGTTTTACGTGCCCACACTACAGAAGCAACAAACTTTTCCTTATCAGGGAAGAAATCTCCTATCTCTACCCTTTTCCCTTTAGTCTCATCCAAGAAAGCATTTATCTGTTCCACAGAGTACAAATCATCATCAGCTTTATAGAGATCTAACAAATCTGACAAGCTCTCATCATCCTTCATATCATCCTGACTCTGCATCATGACTTCAACATCCTCCTCCTCCTCTATAGTCGCGGACAGCTGCCCACTGACGTGTAAGCCTACATCACTATCTACGAACTTCTCTTTTACATGTGCAGTACCATTTACACCGCTACAACTTGGCTTTTCATTGTCAACGTACTTTAGGTTACTCACAACGCTCTCACTCACCTCCAATCCATTGTCTTTATTCGTCTCAGCCACAGCCACAGGACCCTCTTCCGAGCCTGATGTTTCCTCTCCTGTCTTCTGATTCACCTCCACATCTTTACACACCAATGTTTCTTCCGTCTCACTTATCCTAGCTTGGTCCAAAATTTTCTTTTGAGGGCACGAGTCTCTTTTGTGGCCGTATTCCCGGCACTCAAAACAGCGTAAACTCTCCGTACTTGCAAAAATCATGTACGAGCTATCACCATCTTTCACCCTAAACGATACATCCAATAATTTATCCGGAGAATTCAGAAACATGAACACGTTTCTCCTAAAAGATATTACATGTTTGAGCGCAAGATTTTTACATCCTAAAGAAACCGCTTTGACCTCACTTACAACTTTTCCGAATCTCACAAGTTCTCTCACTATGACTTCGTTTTCAATGAACGGAGGGACGTTTGATATAATCACTTTTGTTGCTGGTGCAAACAGCGGAGTGACGGTAATAAAAATTTCTTTCACCCACAGACCATTTTCAATTACCTTATTAACCAACGATTCCGTTTTAAGAAACACAACTACGGCTTTATTCATTCTCGAAGCCGAAACTATATTTTCATAGCCTATCTGCTCACCGACCGCCAAGAGTACATCCTCAACTGTAGCGTTAGACTCTGGCACACACCTGAAACCATGACGCAGAGATAATGGCGTTCTTCCACCTGTGGACGCCATTCCTAGACGGACCGTGCAAAAGCACGGCACGCTACTAAATTTAACCCAATATTAAATTTAACACACAGCAAACTGTACAAAGCAAAAAGAAAAAAGAAAAAAAGAAAAAAAAAACACATACAGAAAAAAGAAGATAGAAACCACGCACGACAGCAAACCGCTCTCAAACACAAACCCTTCCCAACATCCACTCCAACAGGGGGAGAGAGAGAGAGAGAGAGAGAGAGAGAGAGAGAGAGAGAGAGAGAGAGAGAGAGAGAGAGAGAGAGAGAGAGAGAGAGAGAGAGAGAGAGAGAGAGAGAGAGAGAGAGAGAGAGAGAGAGAGAGAGATGAATCATGGAGGGAGAAAGTGTGTGAAATGTTAATGACGGCACATGGTGAGCGCGAGTGCTGAAACATCTGTATTAAGCAGCGCTGTGTTTGGCAGCCAGCTCGACCTTGGAGAGATGAATAAGACGCTCAAGCAGGACAGGAGAGCTTTGATCAGCTCCTCTGATTTACATACTGCAAATATGGATGCTTCTTCTTTGTCTCTCTGTCTATCTGTCTTTTTGTCTGTGATTCTCTTTGTCTGGCTTTCCCACTGTCAGTCTCTCTCAGATTATGTTTCATTGGCTCTGCTGTCATGCTCATTTTCATGCTTCTAAACGAGTACCTCATGCCGCTGAGCTTTGGCTTTTCTCTCCCCTCTTTCCTGTAATCTTCAGATGCTGATTATAAAGAACCAAATGTGACCACTGCTCTGCTCCATCGTTTGGTTGGAGGGGATATTTCTAGCTGTGGTACTTAATTACAGTTTTTCTCAATCGCTTTGCCTCAATTCTCTAATTAGGGTTTTTTTTTTGTTTGTTTGTTTGTTTGTTTTTCGCTCATTACAATAAGTTCAAATGTTGGAACATTTAGTTTCTTGTTCACATCAGATTTTAATTTCTTATTGATTTTAAGCATATTGTTTTTGGCACATGTGTGCAAAAGAGTTAGTACACAATTGTCTACAATTTGCACTATAATTAAATGCACATGGCTTGTTGATGGAGTTTGATTGAGTTGATTCTAAGTGAACTGATTGAGTTGATTCTCAGTGAAACTGAAAGTGTGGTGGGGTGTAAAAATGAATAAGCAACAGCAAATGTTCAGTTTACATATATCATATTGCTACAAAAATGAATGCATTGTATATATATATATATATATCTATA